>OU015491.1:190587721-190610221 GCA_907164885.2 Dolomedes plantarius | reverse complement strand
AATGAAACATTTTCTATTTCAATTTCACGTGGAACTGTTCGACGAGTTCTCAGAGCAGCTGGATTATATGGGCGTTCTGCACTTAGATAATTTTTTGTGAGTGAGAAAAACAGAAATCTTAGGCCTTCCTTTGAACTATCAATGATAAATAAGCCCCAAACGGGAATAATGTCTTATTTTCCTATGAAATTAAGTTTAACATTTTTGGTTCCGATGGGCGTATAATAGTATGGAGAAGAAAAAATTAGGAACTTAATCCCAAGAACTTTGTAGGAACAGTTAAGCATGGCGGTGGAGGTGTCCTTGTGTGGGGGTGCATGCCAGAATCAGGACTAGGTAATTTGGTATTTATTGATGGCATAATGAATCATGCTGTTTTTATAAATATTTTAAAAGACAATTTAAAATTATCAGCCCAAAATTTGGGCATTGGAAACAACTTTGTTTTTTATCAAGATAACGATCCTAAGCACACGGCTCTCAACGTTCGCCTCTGGTGTCTCTATAATTGTCCACAAGTTTTGAAAACACCACCTCAATCGCCAGATTTCAACCCAATAGAACATATTTGGAGAGAACTGGAGGTTCGAGTACAAAAATACGACATTCACAGGAAAAGCAAGCTAAAAACAATTTTGATGGAAGAATGGATGAACATTGATGCAGAAATTGCAAAAGAACTAGTGCAATCTATTCCCAGACGTTTTAAAGCTGTTATGGATGCTAAAGGATATCCTACTAAATATTAATTTAACGAAAAATTAGAATATTTACTACTATGTAGAGATTTTTACAAGTGTACGAGGACTTTTGTGAGATAAAGTTTTTGTTACTTTTTGATTATTGGTTTCTTAAAAATAAAGTTTTAGTATGTTTTTATAATATTTCATGTAGTTTTGTTAAGAATAGATTATAGATCTTATTATTGAATACCCATTCTGAAATATTCATTTTAATCAATGGATAGACCCCTATTTCATTAAAAATCGTAAGTGTTCGAACACTTTTCTGAGCCACTGTATATATATATATATATATAATGATACGGTGGCGATGAACATCATGATAGGGAACTCGTGATATTCCGCACAGCTCTGTAGTCATGGCACAAAGTAGGAAGGCATATGGAGAGGAAAATAAATAGACCAGATCAAGGAAGAGGCGCTTTCATCTCTATGATTGTTTATTTTCAGTAGATATTTCACTATTCACAACAAAATTTCAATGAACACATCTCGGCTGGCCCGGGGACGGGACCCCGCCAGCGCAAATTGACAGCAGCGAAAACTCTACATGCTTTCTGGTTGGGAGCAGGCACACAAACGCTACAGAGACGCTAAATCTCTCGCCTGAGTACGGGTACATTAAACTTCTAATTGGTCTAAACTCATCACCTGACTTAAACGCCACATGGGGTGATCGCTTCGTCATAGTTCTCGAATATTCTTCGCTATATAATTCTTTCCCTGCGTGGCTTTAGGGGAAAATCTACTAGGTTATGTCGGTTCAAATTGAGAGGTAATGCTTTATTGCAAAAGCGTGAAAGACTTTGGATTGACGTTTTTAACGATAACGGAAAGTTTGAAATTTATTTCATATATATATATATATATATATATATATATATATATATATATATATATATATATATATATATATATTTATTTATTTATATATATATATAAATGTGGGAGCGAGTTACTTTTAGCAGCTAGAGGGCCCTCCCACCACTTCCTGTTTGAAGACGAAATACGCCAGTTGGAAGTACGCTCTCGCGTAGGAGAGATCGCTTTGCTCGAGTAGGAGCTAAGAAACCTCATTTCATTATATTATATATTTAAGTGTCTTGTGTCATGATAAAATAAACCCTGTGAGTGTGTATGAAGGCGTCGTTCCTCAGTTCCAGCACACCCCACAGGAAATTTGCAGGCTCGGCCGGGATGGACTAACGGCATCTTTGAAAACAGAAGTAAAGTACCGGGTTGGACTAGCAGTGATACTTTGAAAGCAAAAGTAAGGTACAATTTTTATGAACATTATGAGCATGCTTAGTAATTTAAAAAAACAAGAATTGAGGGTAGTCGCGGAAGAGCTTGGCCAGACGGTGCCGGCTGAAGCGAAAATGGTAGAAATCAAAACTTTGATTGAAAGTTCTGACATTTTCAAAACCGACCCTGAATTTGTGCGCGGTATTATAAAATCGATCGTGGAGGATGCTAAAACCTCTGCAGGCTAAAAAGCTAAAACCTCTGCAGAGCAGTCACAAATTGAACTTGAAAAGACAAAATTAGCCCGACTTGAGAAGGAGATTGAGCTTCAAAGACTAAAACTACAGTCACCTGGTTCTAGTGAAACTTCAGATCGTTCTGTGCTTAGGAATTCTGAACCAGAATCAGATAATTTAGAGACTGATTAGAAGTGTCAAAACGTTAACAATAGCTGTCCCTTAGAAACCGGAAGCTCTGCATTTGTTTTTCAAGTCGCTTGATAAAGCTTTTAGTACCAAAAACGTACCCGTTAAGTTGAAATCGGAAGTACTAATTAACATATTAGGAGAAAAAGGTAACAATGTTCTAGCTTACGCTACCGAACAAGAAATTGTTTATTATGATAAATTAAAAGCATTAATTTTAAAAGAATTTCAGCCAACGCCACGCGATTGTTTAAGTAATTTTAAAAATGCGGTGAGAAATCCTAATGAATCGCACGTTCAATTCTCTTAGCGTTTAAGTGCGACTTTCGATTACTATTGCCAGCTAAGGGAAGTTGATGATTTTAAGAAATTGTGTGATCTTATAGTTTCTGACAAATTGTATGAAACACTAGATTTTAAAACTAGGGAGCACATTAGTATTCGGGATGGTCAAAATTTTTTTAAGCCTAATGAATTAGGGAGAGAATGTGATTTATTTTATTCATCTAGAGGAAAGTCTTTAGCCGAGGTCAATAATACGCGAGTGGATAGCACAGTAAACAAAAGGTCTAGCTGTAACAAAACTATTCTAAAAAAACACAATATAATTTTAAGGAATCACTGAGTAACCCTGTCGAGCGAATTTCCGAAAGAATCTGTTATGTTTGTGGTGATAGAGGGGAATCATTTCATTTCGCGCGAAATTGTCCTAAACGTTTCGAAAAAAAGTGGAAATCCATATAATAAACGGGAAAATATAGCATCAGGAGTCAAAAGTAAATCGGATAGCACGGCCAAGAACGAGCTAGAATATATTGATTTATTCGTGGATGGTAAAAAAATAAAGTGTTTAAAAGATTCAGGAAGTGAGCTGATTATTTTGAGAAAATCTCTCTTTCCTGATAAACATTCTACTGGGGAATTGCAAATCCAAAGTTGTTTTGGTAACGTGATCAACGCTGACACGGTGAATTTTCAGTTTGCTTTATGCGAGAGTAACGAGCGGGTTGACGTTAAAGCGGTGATCTGTACTGAACTTGTAGTGGAGGGGATATTTCCACCTAAATGTTTACAATTACTCAATAACTCTTGTGTAGGCGACACTGTGGTTTCGGAAAGCAACAATAATTCTTTGCCTGTCTCGAGAGGCTTTTTGTCTTTCATTTCGGAAGCTGTAGAGCACACTGAGGTGGATTTAACACACGTTGTTGATAAGGAATTGCGTAATACTATTTCTGGTTTGATTAAAGAGTACACACCTCAGAAAAAGCCATGTGGCACAGATTTAAAAATGAATATCGTATTAAAAGATGACATACCTGTTTCTCAACGATCCAGGAGAATTCTTTTGCAGAACAAAAAATTGTCGATAAACACATAGATGAATGGTTAAAGGATGGGATTATTAAACCTTCCTGTTCGGACTATTCTTCGCCTATCGTTTTGTGTAAAAAACGGGATGCAACTTCGCGGTTATGCGTGGATTTCAGGAAGTTAAATAAGAAAGTAGTTAAAGATACATTCCCAATGGCTCAAGTGGAGGAAGTTTTAGATCATTTGGGTGAAGCAAAGGTCTTCTCAACGTTAGACTTGAAAAACGGTTTTTTTCATGTTCCCGTGCAGGAACAATGCACGAAATATTTGGCTTTTATTACTTATGCTGGTCTTTACGAATTTTTGAAAGTTCCTTTTGATTTGTCAACCTCCCCAAGTGTATTTCAGAGATTCATTTACAATGTGTTTAGGGAATTAATTCGGGATAACACTGTTGTTGTGTATATGGATGACTTTATTATACCGGCACGTACTGAAGAAGAGGGTTTAGAGAAGTTGAAACGCGTTTTAGGAGTAGCCAAGGAGTACGGTTTGGAAATTAATTTTAAAAAATGCCAGTTTTAAAAAGAAAAATAGAATTTCTGGGGTATATTATTGAAGATGGTACAATTCGTCCCTCCCCTGATAAAACTTTGGCGGTTCAAAATTTTCCAGAGCCCAAAACCTTAAAGCAAATTCAGAGCTTCTTGGGTCTGACAGGATACTTCAGAAAATTTATTGCCAACTACTCTAAAATTGCCAAACCCCTGAGTGACCTCCTTCGTAACGGGGTAGAATTCAAATTCAGACTTGAACAAAATGAAGCATTTAACAGACTGAAGGAACTTTTGACGACAAGCCCTATTCTTCACATTTTCAAACAAGGAGCCCCACTAGAGTTGCATACGGACGCAAGCAGCCATGGCTTCGGCACCGTGTTGCTCCAAAAATCTGGTGATGGACAATTACACCCCATACATTTCATGAGCAAAAAAACGACCCCCCCAACAAGAAAAGCTATGCAGTTATGAGCTTGAAGTTTTAGCTATAGTAGAAGCTCTAAAGAAATTCAGGAACTATCTTCTTGGGTCCAAAATCAAAATTATTACGGACTGTGATGCTTTTCAGAAGACTATGTTAAAAAAAGACCTAACTCCCAAGGGGGCAAGATGGGCTTTACTTCTTGAAGAGTTTGAATACGAAGTCGTTCACAGATCTGGACAGCAAATGAAGCACGTTGACGCGCTGAGTAGAAACGTGGTCATGATGATTACTCGTTCTCAGGGAGAAGTTACCGCTAAAATTGCAGCTGCGCAAAATAGTGATGAGCGCTTCCAGTTGTTAAAATCCTTAGTCGAGCAAGGACTCAAGGAAGACTACGCGGTAAAAAACGGTGTACTATACAAGTACGAGAATGGCCGTGAACTACTTGTGATCCCCGAAGCGTTGGAGCTAGAAATCATCCGTGGTATCCATAGCAAGGGACATTTCGCAGTGTCTAAAACGGAAGATCTGCTGAAGATGGACTTTTATATTCCTAGCCCCAGAAAACGAATCGAACAAGTCATTGCAAATTGTGTAGAGTGCATATTGTGCGACAGAAAACGAGGGAAGGTCGAAGGTTTGCTGAACCCTATACCCAAAGAGAGTATTCCGTTGAGCACTCTTCATTTAGATTTTATTGGACCTTTACCGTCAACAAATAAGAGCTATAATCATATTTTGTCAGTTGTTGATGCATTTACAAAATTCGTCTGGCTTTACCCAGTAAAGTCTACATCAACCCAAGATGCCTTGCAGAAGTTGAGACTGCAACAAGCGATTTTCGGTAATCCTTCGAGGGTAATAACAGATAAAGGTGCGGCTTTCACGTCCAAGGACTTTGAAGACTATTGTGCGCAAAAGAAAATTCGACACGTATTTACAACTACCGGCATTCCACGGGGAAATGGACAGGTGGAGAGAAATCATTTGACTTTGATCCCAGTCCTAGTCAAATTGTCCATTGAAGATCCTACCAAATGGTACAAGCATGTCGCAGATGTCCAGCGGATCTTAAATAGCACGACGTGCAGAAGCACAAAGAATTCACCTTTGGAGCTCCTCACCGGTGTAAAAATGAGACATCGAGAGGATCTGAAGATAGTAGAAATTCTTGAAGAAGAAGAAACGAACTGTTTGATGAAGGACAGAGAAGATATAAGAGAAGAGGCGAGAAAGAACATTCTAAGAATACAGGAAGAGAACAGAAAAACGTATAATAGAAAAAGAAAAAAGGCGCAGGTGTACAACGTTAATGACCTGGTGGCCATACAACGCACGCAGTTTGCAAGCGGTCTAAAGCTAAGGCCAAAGTTCTTTGGACCATACTGAGTAACAGTAAAAAAGTGCAACGATCGGTACGAAGTGGAAAAAGTAGGACAACATGAAGGTCCCGGTTGCACTTCCACAGCAGCTGACCACATGAAGCCCTGGTCGGTTCCTGCTTAAAACTTTGCAGATTCTGAAAACTCCATTTTCTTTTTTCTTTCTTTCTTTGTATTGTTATTTTTCAGAGACTGTCAAGATCCATAGTTTGATGGTGACTGTCGTTTTCGAGGCCGAAAACGGGAGTCAGGATGCCGAATGTGGGAGCGAGTTACTTTTAGCCGCTAGAGGGTCCTCCCACCGCTTCCTGTTTGAAGACGAAATACGCCAGTTGGAAGTACGCTTTCGCGGAGGAGAGATCGCTTTGCTCGAGTAGGAGCTAAGAAACCTCATTTCATTATATTATATGTTTAAGTGTCTTGTGTCATGATAAAATAAACCCTGTGAGTGTGTCTGAAGGCATCGTTCCTCAGTTCCACCCCCCCCCCCCCCACACACACATATATATATATATATATATATATATATATATATATATATATATATATATATATATATATATATACACTGCTCAAAAAAATTAGGGGAGCAAGCAAAGAAGTTAAGAAAACCGTGCGATACAGCCACGTATTGGCATAAAATGGATAGTACACGCGTATCAATGCGCAATACAGAAAAAAAGACAAAAAAAATTTGTAATTAAGCTGTAATTCTTTGGAATTCTGGTAAAAACATGAAAAGATGATTTAGGGAAACAATTTGGTTACATGTAAACTATAAAAAAAAGTATTGTTTAGAAATGATGCAAGATTTTTAATATGGCGTGTGGTCTCTTCGAACAGCTAAGACTGCTGCACGCCTGTTTTCCATGGATGCGATGATGTTATCGATAAGATTTTGGGGAATACTGTTGTTCCGGCAGCCCAGCAGACCGATAGGGGGCGCGAACGTCTTCACAACATAGGACGAGAGAAGCGAGATAGAAACGGGACAGAACCGTAATGGGACTGAATGAAGATAGAGAGAACTCGTATAATCTTAATGTGTAACGCCTTTGTTTAATTGTTAGTGTAGTTTGTAGTAAATGTAACGTGTACGTATAATTAAATGTTCGTTTAATTGTTAGTTGTAGAATGATTTCGAGTCTGATTTAAATGTCGGAACAACAGAACTGGATTTGAGAGCCAGCGGCCCTTAGCACGAACTCAGAAGGTAAGTGGAACTTACTTACCTAATAATTAAAATAAGAAAGTAGGGTTTATAGTCTCTGCACAACTGTTCCACTCCTCAAGAAGTGTAATCTCCAAGTCTCGGAGAGTAAAAGGAGGCCTTGGTCTCCCAGCAATGCGTCGTCCGAGCATGTCGCAAACATGCTCGATTGGATTCAGGTCAGGAGAGCACGCTGACCATTCCATACGCTGTCTTTTTTCAGCTTCAAACATGTTCTCGGAGCTGTATGCGGTCTGGCATTATCAAGCTGGAAAACAAAGGAATCTCCAATGGGTGCAGCGTAAGGTATGACATGAGGTCTCAGTATCTCGTCTGCATACCTTCGGGCCGTCAAAGTTCCATTCCGAATGATATGCAGGTCTGTACATCCACCTATGCTGATTCCACCCCATACCATAAAACCAGCTCGTCAGTATTGTGACCTTTCACGAACGAATGTGGGGTTATTTCGAGTGCCCCTTTCCCTCCATACCAAAACACGTCGGGTGTCACACTCCAGACTGAATCGGGACTCGTCTGTCAACAGAATTCAATCATGTTGCTCCCAATCTCGATGTTCAGCAGCCCATCTTCTTTCGGCCGCACGGTGGCGTGAGGTCAACGGAATGCAGACCATTGGCCTACGTGCATAGAGACCTCCCTGTTGAAGCCTATTACGTATGTTTGACTGGACACCCTTCGTCCTGTTGCCAAGAGCAACTGTCTTTGCAGCTGAGTAGCAGTGTCTGTTTTGTTTCGACGAGCTGTTAACAGTATATACCGTCATCAGTTGCTGTAGTGGCGCGTGGCCGACCTTGCCCTGATAGACGTCTAACATTCCCTGTTTCTTGAAATCGGTTCCACAGCCTTCCAACGACACTTCTGGCGACTCCAACAGCGTCCGCGACACTACGTTGTGTTTGCCCGGATTTAAGTCTACTTATATTACGCCAAGCCATGGATTCCAGTAAATCACGTTGTTGAGACATTTTCAAGTCACCTTTTCTCAAAAAGAATAACTGAGAAATCGAATTTCACAGTTGAGGCAGTGAAACAGACGTTTCTGCAACATCCCGATTTCCGCCCTTTTGTTCTTTTTCTGGTTTTTGACGTCATGGACTTTGATTTGCATATGGAGTTTTCTTCTTCTGTTTCCTGCTAGGCTTTAAATTATGGATGATTTATTTACTTATCGGTGTAAGTATTTGCGTAATTTCGTTAAAACCATGTGCTCCCCTAATTGTTTTGAGCATCGTATATATATATATATATATATATATATATATATATATATATATATATATATATATATATATATATATATACAGTGATTTTCGCTTATAAGAATCACGTTTGTTATTACTGTTTTTGATTCTTATAAGTGGTTGATTCTTATAGCCGAAATTTAGGTCTTTGAACAGGCACACACACACCTATATATACATATATGAGATAATTTACCATAAAATACTCTTTAATTTCGTTAATTATCTTTTATTAAAATCATTTTTTATAATTTTAAAAATACAACTTAATTTCTAGACTTAATTACTAGAAAGTTGATACACATAATTATAGTAATAGAAGAAAAAAATTCAATATTTGTTACAACATATCTGCTTAACAGTTTTAACATTTCAAATACAGGAATGGAGCAATTAAAAGGTTTCTATGGTAGTTTGACGTAATGGAGTTTTCAGGAGGCCGTTTATACCTCTTTCAATACCAATAGTCTCAGACGAAGATTCACCTTCTAGCTTACGTTTCACGGTTTGATAACGTGCTGAATCTACTAATGTTACATTTGCCTACTCATAGTGGACACTTCGCCGAAGATTTATGTGTTTCAGGGTCCAGGAAGCCGTACCAGGTTGTGGGTGGTGGGAAAAAAGATTCCCTGTCTTTGTTTGCCAGTGGAGAAAAGTGAAATCGAACCCAGACGGGTAAAGATGCTCATGGGTCAAGCTAATAGGACAGTGATGTGCTAAAGCGTTTAAGGGGAAACTATTATGTTATATCTAACAAAGAAAGGAACGTATTTTACAACTGTACTCCATCCCAACGTATCACTCTTTCTTTAAAAAACATAAAGAAAGAACTTCGTGCCTTTTGAGGGTTTAAGTAGGTTTTTTGGAAAAATGAAAGAAAAGCGAAGAGTGTAAGTTGATTCTTAAAACCGGTGGATTGATTCTTTAAAGCGAAAATTTTAACATGGAAATAATACATTTGTTTTTGTTTTTGCGATATCGATTCTTATAAACGGTTGATTCTTATAACCACTGATCACTATAAGCGGTGATCACTGTATATATATATATATATATATATATATATTTATTTATTTATTTATATTTAATAATGGGATTTCGTACGCATTGGAAAAGAAATTCTAATTGCATAAAAGTTAGAAATTCTCTGTTACATAAAAAAAGATGAGTAGTTACCTCGTATTCTTTTATCTGCTATTTAACACGTCCTTTCAACTTTCACACCGTATTCTTTTCGAAACTTGAATAATGCGGTAATTTGAAATTAACATTGAGCATTTTATAACCATTTTGCGTTTATAATACATTGTTATTTCATAAACTCTGCATATTTGCCCATGCTTAACCTGTATTCCTTTACACTTTACTAAACGTTGGATTTTTTTTAGAGAAGTTAGAAGTTCATGTTTGAATTTCGATAAATATAAAATTCTTTCCCTTTTATTTATTCATATAAAATATTTCCTTCTTAAAATTGATATATTTCCATTTTATAAATATATTTAGAATGAGCGTAAAAGACCGATAGTGAATTAATATACTAAAACAGCTTTCGGATTTAAAAAAAAATGTTTGCAGAATTTTTATGTTCACAGTTTAATTTTCGAGTAGTTAAAAAACTATGAAAAAATACTTTTGTACCGAGTTGGATCACGCAATGACGGAATGACTGATTAGAAAATAATTCAGAATTTTTAATAAACTGTGAGAATCACCTAGAAAGGAAATTCTGAACCTGCTGGTGAACAATATGTATTTTTCGCAGTTATTAATTATTGACGGCACATTCCGCTCTTATTTTAATGTATCACTTATCATCTAGTATATCTGTTGCATATTCGTATCTATCGCAAAATTACTGAAAAAATTAGCACTTCATTTGAGTGCTCTTAAGTACTCCTAAATGCTCAAACTCCTCGAGGTATAAAAATTTCATCCAAACTGTTTGTTGTTCTTGGATTCAGCTCCAAATATTTCTATAAAAAGAGAACGAAAATTACTTAATGCGTTTGAGAGCATTAACTTTACACCCAAGACTGTTGGGTATTGTTTTAATAAAAATAAACCATGCCAAAGTAATTTTAGTATAAACTATCCTTAAAAAAGACCGGTTACTTTATTTGTTATATTATCGGAGGATTTGTTCAGTAATAATCATACTACATCTGTTCTGAAAAGACTCGTCGCGGTAATTATTATAAATGGAAACTTTTTTCTAGTGTAAGTCACTTTATTAGTTTTTTCTCTAGACTTAATCTATCACTTATAACTATTGGATAATAAATTAGGCATAATGCAGCATTTTTCCATTTTTATTTTGCTTGCTGATTCCACGAAGAAATCTGAATTGTGAACAAGGACGACAGATTGGACTCCCAAATTTCAAAAGTTATTAAAAACGGACGAAACAATTTACAGAAAAAAGCTTTATATTTTTGAAAAGTACTAATGGACTAGTTTTTATCCACTAGGTTTTCAAAATCACTCAGGTGGCGCCCGTCATGTTCAATGCACTGCCGAAGCCATTCTCTTAAGTTTCCCATCACTCTGTTAGTCATCTATGTGGAAATTTCGATAACTTCCTCACGGAGAGCGGACTTATGGCCGGTTCACATAGAATCCTCCAGCGTTACTCGTATTGACATATTTTAAACCAGTCACAGGCCTTAACAATTTCGTTGCTAATCGTTTGGAGGTTTGCAATTGCTTAAATATATTTCAATACGAGTAACGCTGACGCTGACGGATTCTATGTGAACAGACCCTTACAGACTCGTTGCGCATTTTCAGGCGAGGACGACCCCTTAGTTTCCTGGCAATGCAGTCCCACTTGCTGTCACGTTTGAATCCCATCGCAGGATTGTTTTACGACCAGGAATGGCATCATTTGCATAGAGCCCGAAGCGCGTCCTAAATGCTCTCTGTGTCGCGCTTACAGAATCGTTGTCTTTAAAGAACGCCTCGATAACGACACCGCGATGTTCACCGGACCAACTGGTGTCTACTTACAACTAGAATATCCGTCCGAACTATTGCCACCTCCCAGCCTTACCAGAGATCTTCAGAAATATGGGAATCCATTCTATCGTGCCCTGTGATGGACATGTATCACTATACTCAATCAGAAACCCCACAGGGAAAATGAATGTGATCAAAACTTTTAAAGTATGAAATAAATTCAATGCAAATTTAAATCAAACTTAACTTTTACCGAAAGAAATGTATTGGGTTGTTCGGAAAGTCGTTTTTTTTGGTGAAAATATAGTGTATAAATATTTTAATGAATTATATATTCTCTATTTTGGTCCAATACCTTTTGCCATCTTTCTGGCAGTAGCATGATTCCATGCTCATGAGACTTCTGATCTTTGCTGGCAAAAAACTGATCCAAGTCATTTTTGACTTCCTCATTGGAAGCAAAGGTTTTGTCATCTAAAAATTTTTGTAGAGACCAGAACAAGCAATAATCCAAAGGTGCCAGATCTGGAGAATATGGTGGGCGTAGTAGTACATTCCATCCAAGCTGTAAAAGCTTTTGGCGAGTTACCAAACTTGTATGAGGTTTCGCATTATCTTGGTGGAACACTACACCTTTTCTATTGATCAATTCTGACCTTATCTGTTTCAGTGAATCATTCAGTTTGTCCAGTTGGAGACAGTACAATTGAGAATTGATCGTGGTATTGTCCGGTAGAAGCTAAAAAAAAAAAAAAAGATTTTTTGAAATCGTACCAAAAAGACATCAACACCTTTTTTTGAAGAATATCGGTTTTCGAAGTGCTTTGAGGCGGTTCATCTTTTTTACTCAATGATCTCTTGCGTTTAACATTGTTGTAGGCAACCCATTTCTCGTCCACAGCGATGATTCGCTTCAAAATTGAATCATTTTCTTGACGTTTGAGAAGCAAATCACAGACGTCAATGCGATGGAGCAAATTTCTTTCTGTAAGAACATGGGGAACCCGTATGTCGAGTTTTGAAATTAAACCAAGGCGTTTTACGTGATCATGAACGGTCGAATTCGATAAATTTAATCTCTCAGCGATCTCACGAGTTGTCATTCGGCGGTTTTCATCAATCAGTGCCTGTATTTTGCCTTCATTAGCTTCAACTGGCCTTACAGAATGGGGTGCATCTTCAACTTTAAAATTTCCGGGAGCGAAATTTTGCAAACCAGTTTTGGCACTTGCGTTCTGTCAATACATCTTCTCCATACACATCGAATAATTTTTTTCTTGCTTCAACAGCATTTTTACCTTTCGATAGTAAAAAAAGTAAAATAGACAGAAAATGCTGCTTTCGACTTTCCATATTTGATAGGGTACCAAACAAAACTATTGCGCAGAATGAAACAAACTTTTTCATAAACAAGCCTAGCTGCCAGCAATATTAGCTATCAAAATATATTAGCTATCAAAATATATAATGACAATTTGGCTTAAGTGTGAAGTTTAAAAAAAAATACAATTACTGTGAAAAAATATAATTAAGTCCTCTGTTGGAAAAAAAAAAAAACGAAATTACTTTCCGAACAACCCAATAAATATTCCTAATAAAATTTAAGTTGATAATTCAGTTATGATTTTCTCGTTTCGTGCAAAGTAAGACATAACTATATTAATATGCACATTTATTGCGATCCCAGTGACGATGTATTCTTTATCAAATTAGCAAGAAAGACTATAGTTTACAATAACATATAAGTCTCTCATATATCACGCATGCATATGTTTTTCTCTCAGCATGCATATGTTCTTCATCCTTTTCAAAGCAAAACTTTCGAGAATTTTGAGGTCATAATTGTAATTTTCAATCATTTCGAACTAGAATAGAACAAAATTTATCTTTTAAAATACTCTTCGCTCATTATGTCAATCAACAGACATATGCTCCCACTTATGAGCTCAAAAATGTAAAATCACAGCACTTTTGTTTTGCCAAATGCGTAGTTACGTATATACTACAGTGAATGACTTCCAAAAGGGTGTGATGATTAGAGAAAAAGGAGCCATACTATACAGGAGCTTTCGAGAATAAGATCGAAATCCTCTGGTATTGTGATTTTGTGGTATCCCATTTTAAATTTGGCGGTAATCGATAATTTCCAAGAGTTTGACGTTTACTCTTGATATCATGTAATTCCAGATCTTAAGGATCTGGAATTACATGATAATTCTGATAATTACATGATGATTCTGTGACAATCATCTCTTTAGTTCTGCGATGATTGTCACAGAATAGACGTATTAGTAGAAAAAAAAAACTGTTCGACAACTTGGACTAAATAATCTTAAAGCATTTAATTTGAAAGTAGGCGAAAAATTATAAAATCCAGACCTCGAATTTCAGTATCTATAATTGAGATTCAAATCGCTTTATGCAACCATTTGTATCATTAATACGTATGTGCAATAAGAATAGTCTTTACAATGAAGACTGACCAGAACTCGGTGTCTGAATGAGTATATTTAGTTTAATTAATTTGTAAAAATCTTAAGATAAGATGAAATAAAATAAGAACTGGTCATTACAGGGGGATTAAAATATAATTTAAAATAAATTTTTTCATTCATCACGCAATAAGGCATTGAACCAATAGAATAATACGACTTCCAAGGAAGAAAAACATTCTTTTGTGCGTGAGAGAGGCTGCAGTAAATTAATTACTAAGCTTACACGAGCGAAAGAGTGGAAAATATTTTATCGGTGTTAAGAAATTTGAAAGATGTATTTGCTCGAGACTCTCTTTTAAGTGTACAAAACCTGAAGACTGTAGGTGGTAAAATTAAATTAGATTATGGAATTAATTTTCAATTAATATAAGCATTTTTTAGTTTTAATCTATTAAAGATTTGACAATTTGAAATGAAATAGATTTTTTTTTCGTAGACCCTTTAGAAACTCGTTTAAATTCGTAAAGAAATTACTAAAAAAATCTCGTGCTGTAATAAAGAGCTAATTTTGCTCTTTGTTATCAGTAAGGGGTTGTTCACATAGGAGTCCGGTAGCGGAAGCGTAAAAGGAAAGATGGCGCTGAGACGGAAATAAACCAATCATAGGCGTTAAAAATTTCGTTGCTAATCGTTTGGAGGTTTGTCATTGGTTAAATATATTTCAATATTTTAACGCTTCCGCTACCGGACTCCTACGTGAACAGGCCCTAATCTATTTAAACCTTTCATCTCAAACAACACTAAATTCCTGCTTGTTATTATTTTCATTCTCGAAACCATGAACTATGAAAAGTACAAGTATACTGTATAAAACATCATGCAAATAATATTTGTGTAATTCCCGATTAGACTGAAAAAAAAAAAAAAAAACTGCAAAATCTAGCACATCTGATTTTGCGTTACTGCTGTGGGATTAAAAAATTAAGATTGAGGGTGAAAATATTTGCTTATTGACTATTTTTAGGCGACGGCCATTAAAAAAGTTATTTTAACTCGGATGTATCGGCAAATATTAAATCCCCCCATTCACCGCTCGGAGGCAATAAAATCGATCACACACGCCGCTCATCATCATTCATAACGTCCAATGCTCATTCAATTACTCTAGACTTTGTTAACCCGAATTCAATTAGTCCTTAAATGGAGGCAAGAACATTTGGGTGCCTCCGTAAATAAAGAAACGGGTTCACTGTTTGATAGCGGTAATGAGCCAGAAACAAATTTAATCAGATGCTAAATGACTTGAAAGATGAGGCTATGAATAGAAACTGTTTAAGGTCGTAAAAGTGCGGGGAGCAGGTATGCGACTGTGCTTTTGTTTTTTTTTCGCCGTCATAATTGTTTATTTGCGACGAGCTTGGAAAAATTCGAATCGGGATGCGTCGGCGGAAAATCAAGGGAGCTTGTCGCACTCACTGTGTGTATACTGTTTATGAGGACTATTATAATTGTTCGAAATCTATCGGAAGAGCTTATCGGAATGTGGAGCAGATAAATTACTTTTGAACTCCAATACACGGTTAAGGTTCTCTAAAATGCGAACCGGTATAAAACGAGTTTTAAAGCATTCCGAGAAAACTTTTCTATGTGATACGTATAAGCCTCAAGAGATCTTAAACATTTTCTGATTTTACAAGAGGGAATCGTTTTATTTAAGGATGAGAAGTCTAGAGGAGGGTAAATATAGCCCTATTTTTTAAATTTAAAAAATTTAAAATTTAAAAAAATTAACTAAAAAAAATTAAAAAAACATAAAATTTTTTTCAGGTATTGATACAAGGCACAGAAAAGCAAAAGTTATAAGATTTCCTAGAAAAAGATACTTAGCCCTTTTTTTCAAGATTTCAAGATCCTTATTAGTTTTACAGTTCACAAACATTTATTATTTTATCCTTTTTATTTCCTTATCAATTTTGTAAGCATTTGTTGTGGTGAATAAAACGCCGTAGTATTTTTTATATTTGAATTATAACTATAATATATTTGAAATGTACAGTGGTGTGTTAAGAGATAGAGATTGTTACAGACAAATGTCCATACACACTGACGTTTCTTGTCCAGTTCACGTAGAACTTATAATAAGTTTTTTTTAAACTCGCTTTTATCTGGAATAAGACCCTGCCACTGATAGGTCCTCTCGGCTCATAAAAAACTAATAACTGTCAAATGGCTTAAGCTGATTAACATTTGTTGCGTTCCTTAAGGCTTCCGGGTAGTAGACATATTGTATTCACTCAACCTAATGTCACAACATGGAGAAAATTTTTACAATGATTGTCGGTTTGAACTTAAAACATTTTTTAAAAATTCAATTGTACTCCGTAATAGAGAGAGAAAATTTTTTAACCGGGTATCATTTACATTCTTTAAAAAGAAACGCAAATAATAATTTTGAAATTGAATTATTCGATGAAAAATGTGTTATACACTGTGTTTTTAAACGCAATTAATTTACTTTGGGGGATGAAATTCCTGAAGTGAATGAGATAGCAGAGTAAAGAATTTCTTTGTCTATTACGGAGTGCAATTTAAGAAAAATCTTTAAATCCAAGTCGATAATCATTGGGAAAATGATCTCCTTAGTTTAACATTGAGCTGGGGGAATCCAATATGACTTCTTCCCAGAAGCCTTAAGCCGTAAATGGCTCTACGAGTGTATTTCATTGTCAACATGTTAGCTGAAAAACACTACTTTCTAGGTATATTTAGTACTTCAGTCATGATGAAACTTTGGCGAAATTTAAAAATCTTTCATTTAACGGGGAATATCTTGGACATAATGGGAAGAATTCAAAATTAAAAAAAAAGTATTTTTATGTTTCCTTTGTTTGAACGTAGAATAGACCATTCACATGTCATTAAAAAGGAAAAAAACTTACTTTTAACTCTTTCTTTCTCTTCGAAAGCCGTAAACTCGGAAACAATGATGTATAGAAACTGGAAAATTAATTTGATAAATAAAACTGTTTTGATAATTTTAAATCGAAATCTTATAGATTTAAGATGAAAACCAATGGAAATATATGTACACATTGAACTATGACCATAAAAAAGTGAATTTTATTATAAATTATTTGTATTACGAAGCATTTAGTAAAACCATAAATTTTGGCTTATATAATGTGCATGATGTAAAATATGATGTTTGTAGTTAAACTAAAACTAAGTGGATCTATTTAATTTTATTAATACTACTGTTTGCTGTAATCTGCAGTTTCATTATTTATTTTAGACGTCCCGAGTTAAAAATTTTTGCAACGATTTACAGTCACATCGAGGAAATATTTATTGTCCCAATGGCTCTAGTTCCAACTATTATTAGGCCTGAAACTCTCTGAGACACACTTGATTTAGCAAATGTAAAGTTATTATTTTTTACCGATTATGTCTTTTCTTACTTTTCTAAGAATAAACATTTCGTTAAACTTTAACTCAAGGCATCTGGATTTATACACACACACACAAACATATATATATATATATATATATATATATATATATATATATATATATATATATATATATATATATATATATATATATATATATATATATATATATATATATACAGTAGAATCTCGATCTATCGTTCCCCGAAACATCGTTTCCCCATATGTGTCGTTTATTTCATCCAGTCCCAACGATCATATTACCATGTTTCCGCATTTATAGTTCAGTTCAGTCGGTCCCTTGAAAACAACAGAGGTAACCGACAGGTCTCTTCATCAGGGAGCCTAACCATATCAGTTACCTCAAGGAGACCTTTCTGAATAGGATGCAGGTAAGCCCAAAAGACATCCCAAGGCCCCGAGTCCCCCAAGGAAGCAATAAGTCAAAAAGAAAATGAAAAGACAAACACAACTTACAGTATGGGCTCAACGCACCTTACATGCAAGCACACAAAATCCTAATGCAAAATAAAAGATGCGTACACACACCCCAATTCCGTAAGTGACGGTTATGGCGAAACAGCAGTCAATTCTATCCTAAAAGTTACGTCATTGTAACATTACTATAGCGCCACCCCCCATTACAGCTTAACCAAATGAAAACACAAATACTATTCTAAACATCTTTAAAAATTCCTGAGTCTAAATGCCATTTTTTTAAAACTTTTAAATTGCCGAAATTTTTAGGGAAATCGTTTTTTCTTAAGTTTTCTTCGAAAATGTTACATGCCTCCAAAAAATCCCCAGCGTTGTTAAATATGTTTTTTATTCTGTAAAGTTGTGAGTAAAAAATATTATAATAAATTTTATAGTTTAAGTTGCTATGGAAATTGGTAAACGTAATAACCTCGAAGTTAAAATCTAACCTTTTATCATATATCCCTATTTTTATTTCTCTATTTTGAATTTTAATTTTTAAATCCAGATAAGTCGCACAAAGATTATTATCGTTAGTCCGGTTTAAAGTTAGTTCCTTTGGGTAGATTTGATTAAGAAATTCCAAATCGTTGCAGTTAAAAATTATAAGATCATCAATATATCTAAATCCGGTAACATTATTTGAGTTAAGAAATTTAGTTTCGTAAAAATGTAAGAATAGGTTGGCAAATGCACTAGAATAGCTATTTCCCATAGGTATACCCTTTATCTGTTTAAAGAAACATAAGCCATTAAAGAGGTAGTTTTCAAAAATATTAAATTTACATAAATCAATCCAGTCACATTTTAATATTAAAGTACTATCTAAATAAGTATCATAAACTTCTGAACAGATAAACATTAAATTATCATGCGGAATACTGGTAAACAGGTTTTCAAAATCAAACGTGTATATGCTATCTATGTTCTTACTTTTTAAAAAATGTAGAACATCCTGGTTATTATTTATAATAAAGCTATTTTCGGTAACCTTAATTTTATTTAGAATAATTTTTAAATAGATAAAGAACTTTTTACTGAACAAAATATTATAACAATTTGTACTACAAGTAAAAAAACCTAAATTTAGTAGGTACTGTAGTGTCGCTTCGGCAGACGACAATTAAATCCTCATCAATTTATTCCACATCAATTTATCGTTTGGCCATCAAGATTTTAATTAAATAAGTTGAACATGTGTGGCAACATAGGTGATATGAAAAAGAGAAGAATCAATGTTTTGGTTGTGCCTGTTAGATGTATTCGATGTCAAAAAGTAGATTAATTATTTAGTTATATAAGCAACATCTAATATATAATAAATAATATTTATATTGGAGTCAGAGAAGCGTTATTATTATTATTATTATAATTATTATTCACCTACAATTAAAGACGCTTCATTGGTGGACTCGTACGTGATAGAATCCTACTATGGCTGACGAAGATGCAAGCAATGAAAATGACCCTAGTGCTACAACTGCGGCTGTCGCCAAGGTAAGCGTCAAAGTTCCTTATTTTTGGAAACCAGATCCGAAGATATGGTTCCTTCAGCTAGAAGCACAATTTAGAAATGCAAAAATAACTAAAGACCAAACAAAATATGATTATGTGATAAGTTCCATAGAACCTGAGATTTTGTCACACGTATCTGATATGCTACTAAGTCCGCCACAAGATCGCAAATATCAAGCCATCAAGGACAGATTAATTTCATTATATGCAGACTCGGAGACTCAAAAAACTCAAAAATTACTGAGTGAGTTAGAACTGGGAGATAAAAAACCATCTCAGTTACTGTGTGAAATGCGTAATTTGGCAGGTTACAAAGTTACAGATACTTTCCTAAAAACATTGTGGCTCCAGCGTCTACCTGTTAATATGCGCAGCATTATATCTGTTAGTGGCGAAGATTTGTCAAAAGTGGCGACGATGGCTGATAAGATTTGGGAATTAAATCCTATTACCCCCCAAATAGCTGCTACTTCGTCCATTACCGTAAACTCGGGGCTGATTGAAAGCTTACAAAAACAGATGAATGAACTTAGTTTACAAGTTTCTATTTTATCCAGACAACGGCACAGTCGTTCGCATTATCGTTACCGAACCAAATCAAGAGGTAGGAGTTTCAGTGGTAACAGGTCCAGTAATATATGTTACTATCACGAAAAATTCGGCGACAAGTCATTTAAGTGTAAACAACCGTGTAACTTCTCATCTGGATCGCAGACAAACAACCCGGAAAACTAGCCCCCCGTCTCTCATTGACGACAGGGAGACAAGGGGTAGAGCTGAGTCGTCTTTTCATCAGCGACAAAGAATCGGCCACCCAGTTTTTAATAGATACCGGGGCAGAACTGTCCGTTATTCCTCCATTACCTGCAGATAAAAGAGTTGTCTCGAAATTAGAACTATTTGCTGCAAATGGCACGAAAATTAAAACATATGGCCAAAAGTTACTCAAGCTTGATCTTGGACTCAGACGATTGTTCATTTGGCCCTTTGTAATTGCGGATGTGAACAGACCGATAATAGGTATAGATTTTCTTGCAAATTTTAACCTTTTGGTAGATTCCAAAAATCGCAAATTGATTGATGACACTACATTGTTAGTAAGTAAAGGAACTCCTTGTTTTCAAAATAATAATAATATTCCTATTCTAAATGCCGTACATGATCCATATAAAAATATTATTAACGATTTTCCGGATTTGCTAAAACTGAATGTAGTTAACAATAAGGTCAAAAATCATAACATCGAACATTACATAGAAACCAGAGGTCCACCCGTTTTCGCTAAGGCTAGGAGGCTATCGGCAGAAAAACTCAAAGCAGCCAGAAAGGAGTTTGAATTTATGCTTCAAATGGGTTTATGCAGACCGTCTAAAAGTAATTGGTCGAGCCCACTACATCTGGCTATGAAGAAATCTGGAGATTGGAGACCTTGTGGGGACTATCGAGCATTAAACAATGTTACGATCCCTGATAGATACCCTCTTCCATTTTTAACGGATTGCAGTTATGTTTTAGCGGGAACAACAATTTTCTCTTCAATTGATCTCATTAGAGCGTACCAACAAATACCGGTTCGCGAGCAAGATATACCGAAAACAGCAATTCTCACGCCTTTCGGTTTATTCGAGTTCCCTTTCATGACGTTCGGCCTACGCAATGCGGCCCAAACGTTCCAACGTTTCATGAACTCGGTGCTGTATGGACTAGATTTTGTATTTTGCTACTTGGATGACATTCTAATAGCCTCTCCTGATGAAGAAACTCATCAGCAACATGTACGAGCAGTCCTCGAAAGACTAAACGAATATGGTCTATGCATTAATGCGGCAAAATGTAAATTCGGTCAAACTAAACTTGCATTTCTTGGGTACGAAGTGTCAGCTGAAGGGCTTAAACCTCTTTCAACGAAAGTTGATACAATCAATAACTTTCCTGAACCTAAGACATTCATTAGTTTAAGACGCTTTTTAGGTATGGTGAATTTTTATCACCGATTTATACCCAATTGTGCAAAATTGCAACAACCTTTAACAGCATTGCTCAGTGGTATCAAAAAGAACTGCAGAAAAGAAGTAACTTGGACGGAAGAAACAAGAAACGCTTTCCGAGCTTTAAAAGATGCACTTAGTCATGCCACGACTTTAACTCACCCATCCGAAAAGGCTGAAATATCATTAACGACAGATGCCTCCGATACTGCTATTGGAGCTGTTTTACATCAGATCGTGAATAATGAAAAACAACCCTTGAGTTTCTTTTCTCGATCTCTCACGCCAACACAGAGAAAATATAGTGCCTATGACAGAGAGCTATTAGCCATCTACACAGCAGTGAAACATTTCAAATACGTCTTAGAAGGTCGATCTTTTACAATATATACGGATCACAAGCCAATAACATTTGCCTTCCAACAAGATTTGGAAAAGGCCTCGCCACGGCAGGCTAGGCAACTGTCATACATTGGCCAGTTCTCAACTAATATCCAGTTCATTCAAGGGGATGAAAATACCGTTGCTGACACACTCTCTCGTATAGACACCATTTCTGTGCCATCTTCAATAGACTTACAAACTATAGCAAACGTTCAAGAAGATGAAGATTTGGAAATACTGAGAAACAACCCAAACTTAAGAATCTTACAAATTCCTATGCCGGACAGCGACAAGAAAATCTACTGCGATACTTCTACAAATTATAATCGCCCATACATACCCGCAAAATTTCGGCAGAAAATATTTTCATCAATCCATAACTTATCTCATCCCGGAATAAGATCCACAATAAAATTGATTACGAAACGTTTTATATGGCCCAACATGAAAAAAGACTGTCAAATGTGGACTAGAGCATGTATATCATGCCAACGTTGCAAAATCCACAGACATACACAGTCAGCTCTGGGAGAATTCAAAATACCCCCACATAGATTCCAACATTTAAACATAGATTTGGTTGGACCGTTACCTATTTGCAAAGGATTCAAATATCTCCTAACTATAATCGATCGTTATACTCGATGGATTGAGGCGGTGCCGTTGGAAGATCAATCAGCAGAATCAATCGCTAAAGCTATGGTTCATACCTGGTTTTCACGC